>JARHVA010001708.1:697500-715000 GCA_037957365.1 Torreya grandis | reverse complement strand
CTCCATGGATATATATATATATATATATATATATATCATGTATTATTATTTGATATATTATTTATTAATAAAAATTGTAATATTTATTCATTAGACATTTATAATAGTGGATGTAATGTTGTATCAGTCGTGGTTGAAATTTTACTATTTCATTACAGATTTAAATGTAGTTATTAGTGCCCAAAATAACACTAAAGAAATTAGGCCCTTGTCCAAAGTAAATGCTCAAGTCCATATATAATTTATTATTTTCAAAGTGTTCCTACAAAATTAAATTTTCTTAATTAATCAACTAAGTGTTAATCTTGTATTTAATTAGTGTGTTTTAAGCCTTAGGGTCTTCGAATTTTTTGTTGAGACATTTTTCTTGATGTAAATAAGTCTTCAAAAATTTTGCATGAACAAAAATCCTGAAGACATATTTTTGTTGGAAAAAATGTCCCAACAAAAAATGCAAAGACCTTAAGGCTTAAAACACACTAAGTAAAGATGAGATTGAATTTTGAGGGAACACTTTGAAAATAGGACTTTAGATAAGGATGGGGGAATTTAAATTTAACAAATTCCCAATTACTTCAATGCCATTTTAGGCATTAACATTGGTTCTCACCCAAGGATGTATACCACCTGTGGGTATGCAAAGAACCCCAGAAGATAAGACCACATGCCAATCCATTGAGAGTTGGAGTTAATAATTATCAATTTTCCAACAAACATTCATGAAGGCTCAATAAAACATAGAAGACTTAACAAAAATAGATCAAGAGGATCTAAAAATAAACACATGATAAAAAAACATGAAGGGAAACTACACAAATGAGGCCCAAAGTAGAGAGGCAAAAAAGCAAAGAAATTACAAAGCAATAGAACACTATACAATATGTACATTATCTAGACACAGTTGAGGAAATGCTTCAGATGTCTGTTATTGAATGATAGCTCCAAAATTCTACCATCCCTTGATCTCTTAAACTTTTCTAGTATCTTGGTGGCTAGGATGAAGTAAAAAATATCTACACATGCCTAAAAGTACTACTGCTAGGCTATAATAGGATGACACATTGATGTAAATCCTATTTACATGATCTCAAGTCTCGAAAAGAACAAGCTAGAAGGTTTTTTTACTCCTTTACTATCTATAAATAAACATGTTTCTTAGCTACAATCAAATGAGTACCAAACAAGAGTACATCAAGATTAACAACATCATTTGTGAAATCAAATTAATGATTGAAATAAACCTCAAAGAATGCATCCTTATGGGAATAAAATACAACCCCATATTCATCAAATATCATTCCCCAAATATCACCCTCATTGTCAAATTTAGTATCAAGAACAATTGGTTGTTTGGTAATGTTCATATTCCCAATGGAGTTAGTCAATTTTAAATCCATGTCTAGTACTTTTTTTAGAGCACACTCTAGATATTCAATTACATCATGATTGGATAACTCATTTATCTATGTTATATTACCATCATAAGAAAATTCATATGTTGGGACACACACCTTATTGATTTCACTCTAAAAATATTCTACAGTAGTAGCATTCATAATTTCCATGAAGGTAGAAAAATCACATGGGAAATCTTGATAATTGAACATCATAATCTCATCATCACCATCAGACACAGACTCAGGATCATCCACAACTTTATCACTGGGTTTAGTTGCATCACATGGGAATGTGGAAGGAATCACTTGTCACACCAATGAATGTCTAAATCATAATACATATCATTTACCTTGGTGTGTAATGGTTTGGGCATTTCTTTTATAGCCCTTCTATTATAACTTATAACATCATGTGCATGTCTATGAGGTATCCCCTTCTCAGATCTAGATAATTTATAGGACATCTCTTCGATAGTGGAGATGAAAGTCTTAATATTCTCCTCAATATTGGATACCCTAGACTATGTTTTCTTTGGATTAACCAACATTGCATTAACTTGCTTAGTCAAGGGCATACCCACATCCTTTATGTTTCTCTTAATTTGGATGGCCATATTGAATGCCAATTTTAGGTTCATGGGATCCTTGTCCCTCATTGAATATGTAACCCTCTTTTCAAATGCATCATTGTACTTTATCAAACATGATGTTTCATTAGGCCTAATATTTTTAGGAAACCTTATCATAGCTTTGTTGAACCTTGTGTTTAAGTCTTGCACAACTCACTAGGGTTATTTTTTATGTTTTCAAATTTAGATAAAAGGAACCTCAAATAAATTCTATCATCATAATGAATTCTAAATTCAGTCTTCATTTCTTCCCATGAATCAATACATCCATAAGGAAGAGAATTGAACCACTCACAAGCATCTTCCTCTAGTGTGTGTACAAATAGTTTAATGCACACATCCTCATGCTCAACCTCATAGTTTTTAATGATATTTTGAAAATCCCTCAAATTATCATCACCACTAACATGATTGTTTCCTTAGAATCTTGGAAGGCATTTCCTTAATTCATTTAGAACTCCATTAGGATAACCTTCCATGTCATCAAAATTTATAGGGCTAACCCTGAGAATTATAAATGTATGGTACTCATTATCATTTTAATCCCTATGCTTCATGATTGATTAAATGGTAGATTTAAGAATAAATGGAAAAGGGATGTGAGGGGATGAGGTGGACTTGGTGGACCAAACTTGGGAGGCAATTTAGCTTGTTAAAATGGAGTTGGATAGTAAATGGGGCTATAAGGTTCTGAATCCCTAAAAGATCTATGATTAGAAGAATTATGATAATTATATAGCAATAATAATTTCAATAAATAGAATTTTAGGATTACCATAATTTTGAAATCCCACATAATCTCTAGAAGTTGTACTTAGTCCTTCAACAAGCCTCCATAATTGTCTCTTTCTTCTTTGATGAACACTTAGGGGAAAGAAAAGTTTCTTGGATGAGTCACCTTTGAAGGATGACCTAAATATTTTCATCTTCACAAGAAAGGGAACTCTCAAAGATGAATATATTGAATATGGGCATTGATCTTTCTTTGAAACTAGATGATGTTTTTGTGTTAGTAGTAGAAGCAAAGTTATAAAATATAACCATTTACAAACTTGAAGTGAGGAATAATGAAACCATATCATTCTAAAGTTAGTGATGATGTATAAAATCAAAGACAATGAAACTTTTAGATTCATGTTTAAATAGTGAAAACCACCTAAAAACATGAAAACTTTCTAGCTCTTTGCAATAAACTTAGTAGATGTCAATTATCAAATCTCAAAAGTTCCTAGCACATCCCCAGTGGAGTATTATGGCATTGACATTCAAGATATAAAACGAATATTAGTGGATAAATTCACAACATATGTTACTAATATTTATATCTCTCTGCAAGATTCCCTAATAACATAGGTGACAATAAGTATCCCTATCAATGGTGCTAAAAGAATGTTTTTGGTGGCATTGATGTACCAAAGATAGTCAAAATAGCACAATATAGGAAGAGAACTTTAAAAATGATAGCAGCTCTCTACAAGAGTCCCTGGTAACACAAGTGATCTAGACTTCAATTTAATCCCTAGAAATTATTCCAATTGGAGTGTTGGTTCCCAATTATACACCTATAATGCTCAACATTGCACATTTGAAGAAAATAACAATAAATGATGTAAAACCTACTAGTATGTCATTATATCCAAGGAAGGGTTTGGCATAAATATTAGACAAAACATAGAAAATGACTAAGAGGCACCTATAGAGGGTATGGTTATCTCCCTACTACTTTTGACTATCACTAAACCAAGGTGAGAATACATAAGGGGTAGCTTACTCACATGGATAGATTATGTAATTCAACCTCCATGAGGATTAATGGCACAATGAGACACATATATGACTTGGACACAACCAAACTTGCACACTCCACTCGAGAAGGGTTATCACAAGGAATGCACAAAAGCACTAGGTCACATTCAAGCTACTAAAGATAGATATGTATATGACTTCAAATTTAATTCTGAATAATTTTCAAAATATAGGTGTCAAATAAAAGACTACAGTTCAAAAATTTAATACACAAAGTGTAAACACATTTCAATTATGCAAAATCTCATGTATTTTAAATGCAAATAACACTTATAGTATGCAAAGGGTGTATTATTTATAGGGTGGGATGAGATAGGATAGTTAGATGATTATATAAAATGGAAGGTATCATGTTGGTGGCCTATTCAAATAATGAGGTCTCTTAAAATGTTCGTGACATTATCCTTAACAAAAAATGTATAAAACACTCAAATACAAGATAAAGATAAATACCAAATGGTCCTTGAAAACCTAGAGAATACACTACAAATAAACATTCAAGAAACATTTTTTTGTTGAATCTATAAACCTAGGGTGCCCTAAAAGTTTTTGAACATAACTAGATATTGAGAGGGGGGTGAATCAATATATTAAATAAAACTAGTCATTTAAATGATTTTAATACAAATTAAAATATATATGTGGATCGAATCGAATATGAAGAGATCACACAAACTCAAATCCATATGAAACCAAATTTATATGTGGAAAAACCAAAGGAAAAAACCATGATGAGAATAATTAATAGAATCTACTATTCTAATCTAACCTCATAGTTCAAAGCCTCACTAAAAAACTCATTGGTTACAATGTTTAAGGATACCAATCCTAAGGAGATACCAATCCCTTGATTTAAGAGCACTAACTCTAAGGAAGCACTTAATCCTTAATTTGAGCCACCACTAAGCTTATCTGATGGGACCAACCTATCAAATTTCTTTATGGAGCTATAAATATAATTTACAAATTATATTCATACATTAATCTAGATCTCTATTCTTTATTATATGTCTAATCTACAACTGATCATACTCTACACATTCTATTTGTGCATCTCTTCCTCTATGCGCCTCTTTTTATTAATCTAGTCCTATGTCTGGATATGTCTTTATTCAACACACTTGATTGCATTCACCAACCACTCTACTCTTCTCTACCACCTATAGTTAGGTTTTTTATGATTTTCTATTTGACACTCCTCATTTGCTATTGTTCTTTGCCTCTATCTATATTCAATTTGGCTCAATAGAAAAATCAATTATTCTAACAACATTTTCCTTTGTCCTATATATCACATATATAAACAAATGATCTAAGTTTCCATAGCTTCTATGTGTTCACACCCATATTTTTAAAACATCATATCAATTCTAAACTTTAGTTCATTAAGACTTGGATTGTAAGTTTCTTGCATCTTTATTCCATGCATCACCCTATAATTATAGGTATTTGTATTATCTATAACATCTATTAGACTCAAGTTTTGATGCACAGGCTCTTTAATGTAGATATTATTGGCTGGATCAATCAATCTCACTATTTGTGTTGATATATAGAGCTTATACACAAGTTCCTACATGTTTCTACAACTAACCATTTGTTTGGATATGACTTTAAATGTCAGTCATTGATATTTACATTGGCACCAAGATACAAGGGTCTCTATTAAATTATCTTATCTTTAAAATGTGTCCATTCAATCAATATCTGATAGGCTCACTTTATCCATCTAATCTTCTTACATTTTCAAACTTTAGCTTTGTCATATTTAAAGTACACCCATCGATCCTCATGATCTAATATTTCATGTGCCATTTGATCTTCAAAGATGCACGATCTTTACTTATTTATTAACATTAAATATCAAGATCTTTACCCCATCTTGATAATTCCTATATCTTTCGATAAATTTTTCTCTATTGATCTTCTTGAACCTATTTGGTATTTAACTTGCCACTATGTTGATAAACATCAATCACTTTGTTATATCTAAGTCTATTCACTCCATTAGATATTTCTCATCCAAGCTTCTGAATTCGATTGGATATTTGAACTTGCATGAAATTTACCTTTACTTGCTCATTAAATTTTGACACTTTGAACTCATTTTTATTTTTCTTGCATCTTTGGATCACTTTCACTCTATCAATATTATCAAACATGCTTAGATTTTAACTCGCCACTGTGTCAATAAACAACAAGCAATTTATAGAATTTGAGTCCATTCACTTTGTTCAATAATTTTTGCATGATCACCCATAAAATGTTTGATCTCCTAACAATATTGATCATTAACTCTAACAAGTTTATGCTCATTGGGTGTTTGTCTAATAAACTTTGTGGATATGGCACTTGTCACTTTTGTGATCACTTAGATATCCTTTTGACAATTTAACTTCATCACATTCTTTTGGATCTCTAATGTCTCATTAAGCATGAGCCATTTAATCTTCCAACTAGCTCAATATTTATCTTTGATATACTCACTCTCATTGGTCCTCTATCTAAAAAAATCATGTGCTTTTGAGACTTGGCATTAACATGTTCAATCAGAGGGACCTTTAACAATTTGACTTTGCTTCACTTCATTGGATCATCTATGTACAATGAAGCATGGGTTGTTGATCAAGATGAGACATATATTAAGTCTTAGAATTAGGAAAATATAAATTCCTTTGATCATTAATTGGATCTGATAATTGATAGGTCAAGGGGTTGGTTTCTTAATGATGATATGGACTTAAGTTGTAACTTAAGTTATTAGTTCTTGGCTATATTGAGTCAACATTAAAATAGAAATTTTCTTGTTGATGTCATGGCTAAACCCTTAGGATTTTAATATGAAACCTTATAATGTTTGAGAGTTAAATAAATCAATTATGAGATCATTTCTTATCCTCTAAACATGTGGACCATATTTCTAGAATGTACATAAAAAACCTATAACGTATCTTCTATCTATTTGACTTTAAACATCCAAAAATAATATTTGTAAAAGCATGACAACTTTGTATAGTGTAATTGTAAAACATTATCTTCTCTTCATAAATCCTAATTGACCATTTTGACATCAATGACATCCATAGTGTGCATTTTGACATCAATGACAATCATATTTCCAACAATCTCCCCCTTTGTCATTGATGGTAATTTAAATGCTCTGATGCAAAATTGATGTTTTCATCTTCTAATAATTTAATCCTTCTCTAGAATTGTTTTCATTGGTTTCTAATGAGTATGAATTGAATTTTTTCATAACAAACTTGTTCCCCCTTAGGTAATGGCATATTTTCCTCAACTCATCTTGAATACTTGCTCTTCTCTTCCAAAATTTTATAGAGAGCATTTGAAATTTTTATCAAACTTTTAGAAAGAGCATAAGCCCTTTTTTTCCCATTTGACATCAATGACAAAGGGAATCCTTCTCACTATTTGTCCAAAGTGTTCTCCCCCTTTATTAGATAAATGAGTTTGTCTAAGAATCAACAACATTCAACTCATTAGTAATTTTTAGAAGTATACATACGTAATTTTAATTTTATCTCTTCTTCTAAGGATTAATAAAGCTTCCATGTGACTTTCCTTGGACTCGTGCCCTATCACTATTGATTTAGAGATTTGGTGTAGGAGCCACTACTCCCATCTTCTATCTCAGATATTCAAATTTTTCCTTAGGAAGAGGTTTGGTGAATTTGTCTATAATTTAGTCCTTAGTTGGTACATAATCCATTATGACCTATTGATCTACAACCCTTTCTCTTAATAAGTGATACTTGATTGATAAGTGCTTGGTTCTTGAATGCATCACTAGATTCTTTTATATATTTATAGAAATTTAATTATCACAAAGAATAGAAATAGGTGATTTGTACTCAACCTTGATGTCTTTGAGTGTTTGGTTCATCCACAAGACTTCAGCACAACATGCCACTACTACTACATACTTTTCTTTTGTTTTAGAAAGTGTAGCTGACTCTTTTTTATTCTCAGCCATGAAATAAGCCTACTTCTAAGGAAAAATGCACCACCACTAGTGCTTCTTCCAGCATCCACACTTCCTTCCCAATCATCATCTATATATCTTGTCAAAGTGAAATATTCACTTTTAGGGTACAATAGTCCATATTCAATTGTTCTCTTGATATATCTAAGGATTATTTTCACTACATTTACATGTGACTCTTTAGGATCAACATGAAATCTAGAAACCATGCATACTACTTGTATGATATCTAGTCTTGATGCAGTTAGGTATAGAAAGCTACTTATCATTGATCTATACATAGTTTAATTTGTATCAAGGGTCTCATCCTCTTTACTCAACTTGTATATAGTTATCATAGGATTAATAGATATTTTATATCTTCCATTCAAAATTTATTGGTCATCTCTTTTCCATACTTGGTTTGGGATATGAATATCCATTCATCAGATTGTGTTATTTATAAACCAAGGAAGAAGTAAATTTATCCTAGCATAGACATCTCAAATTCACTTTTAATTTGTGTATAAAATTCTTTACACATTTTATTATTAATACCACCAAATATGATGCCATATACATAAACAACAACAATTAGCATATGATCACTTTTTGATTTAAAGTATAGATTACTATCTGTATGTCCTTTGTTGAAACTATATTATTATAGGTATTGGTCCAATCTTGAGTATAATGCTCTAGGTTCATGTTTTAGACCATACATTTCTTTCTTCAGTGTGTACACATAATATTCTTCATTTGAAAACTAAAAACCTTCTGGTTGTTCAATATAAAATTTATCTTCTAGGTTCCCATTCAAGAAATTAAACTTTACATCCATTTGATAGCCTTTGAACTTATTTTAAATAGATAATGTTAGAAACATTATTATATCTTCCAATATAGTAACTAGAGCAAATGTTTCCTCAAATTCTATACCTTCTACTTATGTGCATCCCTTTCACACCAATCTCACTTTATTTCTTATAACAACTCCATCGTCATTGAGATTATTTATATAGACCCATTTTATTCCTATCACATTCTTATTTGAGGGTATTAGAACTAGTTGCCATGTTTTTTTATTTTCTATTTGGCTCAGTTCTTCTTCCATGGCATTTATCCAGTTCTCATCTTTATTGGTTTGAACATAGCTCTTAGGCTCAATTTTAGACATTACAATAAAACTTACTTTCTCCTTCTTCATTACAAATCTTCTCCTTATCTAAAATCCTTCATTCTTATTTCCAATTATCTACTCTTTAGGATGAACCTTTTGAATAAATATTGGACGTGACTTTTCATTCTTTTCCTCAACATCTTCACTGTTTGCTTCTTATTCAAGATATGTCTCTTCATTACCGATTTCCTTGTCATGTTCAACATGTTTTATGCCTTATTAAACCTTGAAATTTATGCTCTCCACCATCTTGTGTACCCTCCTATTACAATATACATAGGCTTTGCTTTGAGTGGAATAACCAAGAAATATTCCTTCATCACATCTTGATTTAAAACTTCCTAGTTTGTCCTACTTTCTACTGATGTAGCATTTGCTTCCAAACACTCTAATGTACTAAACATAGGTACACTTTCCATACTATAACTCATAGGGAGTTTTGTCACTATGTACCCTTATTTGAACTCTGTCCAAGATGTATAGTATTATTTGGACTATTTCTTTCCAATATCCATTAGGTAATTTGGCCTCCTTTAGCATTGTTTAGGCCATTTCTTTTACCATTCTATTCTTTCTCTTAACAACTCCATTTTGTTGTGGAGTCATTACTATAGAGTAGTGTCTTTTTATCCCATGATTCTCACAATACTCTATGAATTCATTTGAGGTGAATTCCCCACCTTTATCAAATCTTAAGAATTTCATTTTTATTCAAATCTCATTTTCAACCATGGATTTAAAGATCTTGAATCTCTCAAAGGCTTGAGATTTATACTTCAAAAAGGTTACCCATGTCATTCTTGAGTATTTATCTAAAAATAACATGAAGTAACACTCTCCTCGACATCCTCTTATCTTGGTAGGACCATAAAGATTAGTATGAAATAATTGTAGAGGTTGTTTAGTTGCATGCTCCTTTGTTTGAAATCTAAGCCTTGTCTGCTTGCCTAGTTGACATTCCTTACAAATAGTATCTACAGGTTTAGTTATCTTGGGCATATGTCTTACAAACTTATTTAAGATCACTTTGACTATATTATCAAATTTGACATGACCCATTATCCTATGCCACAACTAACTTTCATCAACCTTTTCTATGAGGTAACTATTACCATTTACTTCAATAAGATTATAGATGTTTCTTTTAGACCTTTTCCCTTCTACAAATATTTTTCTAGATCTCTTTAACTTGTATCCTTATGCATCAGATGTGACCTTATATCCAATGTCACACATTTTTTTATACTTAATAGATTATGCTTCAATCATTTAATAAAAAGGACATCATGTGTAGGTAGTTTACCATATATATATTAAATCTTCTTTTACCTTTCATCTTTACTATTTCATTTTCTCCCAAGCTGACAGATTCTTCCTTACATTTTATCAATTTAATAAACTTGGTCCCTTCACTAGTCATATACTTTGAGTGGCCATTGTTTATCACCCATAAACTCTACTCCTTAGCATGGAGTGTAGTCTGAGCAATCATGGATTAATTTTTCACTCTCTACAAATCCTTGGGTTTCTTATTTATCTTGTTTTTAGAAACATGTGAACCTTTGCTCAAACTAGGAGGAATGTCTTTCTTTACATTATGTAATTTTGATCTTACAAATCTAATTCTACAATGTTTAGATATGTGACCAAAGTTATTGCAATTATAACACATTACATTTGTACCTACCAAGGTTGTAAATGAATTTTTGATTATAAAATTGATTCTCATTATAGTTACAAATCTAAAATTAATAGTCTTATGACCAAAATAATTATATTTACAATAATAACCATAAAAATATGAGGAATACTTGGTCATAGCATTTCTTGGTATATCATGAGGAATTATTCTAAATTGTGGCTTCTTCAAGTTTCTCACCTTGGTGTATCCATCAACATCAGATACCTTTGTCTTATTTTTCTCTTCAATATTCTTTTTGGATTCATATTTATTCACATCATATGTGTTTGTGTTTCTCTTTGTATCATTGCAATATTTCTCTTTATTTACTCTTGATTATACTTCTACTTTGCATTTCTCCTATAGGTTAGCAAATGTACTAGTTAAGAAAGTTTTTCCCTTCTCATAACCAAGACTTGATCTCTATTTTGAGGGCTTTTGAGAGTTGACCATTTCATCAAGAATGTCTGATACTCGTATCAACTTTGGACTTTTATTGAGTTAACCCTTGGATTTTTCAAGTTCTTTTCTCAAATCCACTATTTCTACCTCAAGCTTCACACATTCATCATATTTAGATTGTAGTTCGATTTTGACTACATATTCTATTCTTTTAGCCTCTTCAAATTGTGTCTTTGGGATAATTACCATATGATTAGATTTCTCAAGATTTTTAGACTTTTTTTCAATTTCTTTTTGTCCAAGCTTCTTTTGTTTTGAGTTCTCTTTTCTCATCTTGTCAATCTCATCTAGAGAATAGATGAGTTCACATTCAAGGTCCACTTCTCCTTCATCTTCTTCATCAGAGTCTTCAACTTTGATTTCTTCTTGATCTATTTATAGAATTTTATCCTAATGCCATGAAAATGGATTCATTTCCCTCAGCCACAAAGGCACAATCATGGCCATCATCTGAAATATCACCATCATCTAATGAGTCACTATCTTCTTTTGTGTATAGACATTTATTATTAATGAAGAAGTTATTCTTAGGATTTTTTCTACTCTCTACTTTCTCAAAGTTATCCTTTTTATTATGAGGGCATTTAGTAGTAAAAATGTCTTACTTTAAATAGATAAATAATTTGAAGGGTAACTTACCTCTATACTTTCTAGATCCTCTCTTTAGTCTTCTAAAAAATTTAGCTTCTTCTTTATTAGTCTCCTCAGATTCAAATGTAGATGTTTCTTCCTTTACTTTCTTGGTTGCTTTTAGTGCAATTATCTCTTGAAGGTGTCATACTCTCCCATTCTCATCTCATACGCTATGAAGGTCCCATGTAACTCATCAATAGTGAGTTTATCTAGATATTTTGATTCTTCTATTGCAAAAATTTTAGAATCATAAATTGATGGTACAGATCTTAAAACCTTCTTGACAATGATTGACTCTTTCATTTCTCTTCCAAGGCCTTAGATTGCATTTACTATTTCATCTACCCTAAGAAAGTAGTTTATAATATTCTCCTCTTAATTAATCTTAAGGCTCTTAAGCTTTATTTTGTATGTTTGTAGTTTTTCCTACTTTACCTTTTCATCTCCTTCATAAATGCCCTTCAACTTGTTCTAGATGTCTTGTGCATTTTGATAGTGCATAAATTTAATAAACTTTGAGTTTGACAATGCACAAAAAATAGAATTCTTTGCCTTGACATTACTCTCATATGCCTTCTTGGTAGCCTAATAAGTAGGAGTTGTATCAGGGATTGTATATCCATTTACCATAGACATCCATACATCAAGCCCTAATGAGGATAAGTATGCTTCCATTCTTATGCTCTATAATGCATAATTATATCCATCAAAGAGAAGTGCTTTGTTTGATGAAGATCTTTCTTGACTAGCCATTGTATCCATTGTTCAAAGATCTACCTAAGATGATTAAGTTTCTTTCAAGAAAACCTAGGCTTTAATACCAATTATTAGAACACAACTAGATATTGAGACGGGGGTGAATCAGTATATTAACTAAAATTAGTCCTTTAAGTACTTTTAATGTTGATTAAAAGATATATTTGGGTAAAATAAAATATGTAGAGATCACACAAACTCAAATACACATGACACAAAATTTACACATGAAAAACCCAAAGGGAAAAACCATGGTGAGAATAGCTAATAGAATCTATAATTTCAATCCAACCTCATAGTTCAAAGCCTCACTGGAAAACCTCACTAGCTACAATGTCAAAGGACACCAATCCTAAGGAGATACCAATCCCTTGACTTAATATCACTAACTCTAAGGAAACACCCACTCCCTAATTTAAGCACCCACTTAGCTTATCCGATGGCACCAACCTATCAATCTTTTCTATGTAGATATAACTTTAATTAACAAATTAGATTTATACATGTATTTATATATATGTTCTTTGTTACAGGTCTAACCTAAAATTGATCATACTCTACACATTATCTATGTGCCTTTATATTCTCCTCTCTCTATTCCTCTGGTCCTTTATCTAGATATGTCTTTATTCAACACACTTCATTACCTTAACCAACCACTCTACTTATCTATACCACCTCTAGTTTTGTGATTTTATGATTTTCTATTTGATACTCCTCAGTTACTTTTTCTCTTGACCTCTATCTATATTCAATTTGGCTTAATAATAAAATAAATTATTCCAAAATCATTTTGCTTTGTCCTAGATATCATTTATATAATAAAATGATCTAGGGTTATATATATTTTATGTTTTCACAACAAAACTATTAACACATCCTATACATTATAGACTTCAGTTTATTAAGACTTGAACTATAAGTTTCTTACATCTTGATTTCATGCATCACACCATAATTTTAGGTCTCTTTACTATCTATAAAATTTTATAGACTTAAGTTTTAATGCACAAGCTCTTTAATTTAAATTTTATCATTTAGATCAATCAATCTCATTGTCTACATCATGATATAGAGCTTATACACAAGTTTCTACATGTTCTTATAACCAACCATTTATCTAGATATTAATTTAAACATCAATCATTGATCTTGCCTTTCATGCCACAATCTGAGGGTATTTATTAAATTGGCTTATCTTTAAAATAAAATCATTTTATCAATCTATTATAGGCTCATGATATCTATTTAATCTTTGTACACTTATAAACTTTGGTTTTTTCATCTTTAAAATGAGCCCATCGATCTTACTAATCCTAGATTTTGTATATTATTCCATCTTCAAGGATGCTTGATCTTTACTTCTTTCTTGATATTAAACATCAAGATATTTATCCCATCTCATTACTTCCTATATATTTGGATCATTTTCACTTCGTTGATCTTATTGAACCTACTCAATCTTTAACTTTCCACTGTGTTGATAAATATCGATCACTTTGTTCTATCTAAGTCCATTCACTCCATTAGATCTTTCTCATCTAAGCCTCCATGTATCATTATATCTTTAAACTTATATGAACTTTACCTTAACTTAGTCATTAAAATTTTATACTTTAACCTCATCTCATTGCTTCTTACATCTTTGGATTGCTTTTGATCCATCAATCTTCCCCAACATGCTTGGATTTTAACTCACCATTTTGTTAATAAACTTTGAAAGCTTTATATTATTTAGGTCCATTCACTCTATTAGATATCTTTTACCCAATCATCTATGCACCATCAGATCTTCTGATAATATTGATCATTAATTATGATAATATTACACTCATTGGGTCTTTATCTAAAAAGATCCATGAATGTGACACTTATCAACTGTGCACTCACTCAGAGCTCCTTTTGATAGTTTGATTTCATCACACTCTTTTGGATCTCCAATGTTTGATTAAGCATGACCTGTTTGATCTTCCAAGTAGTTTGAACTTTATCTTAGACAAGCTTACTCTCATTGGTACTCTATATAATAGACTCATGTTAGTATAACACTTGTCATTAATAAATCTACTCAGAAGGTCCTTTGACACTTTGAATTTGATTCATTTCATTGGGTCATCTACGTATCATGAAGTGTGGGACATTGATCAAGATGAAACATATATTAAACCTTAGACTTAGGAAAATATAAAGTCTTTTAATCATTGATCGAAGTTGGTAATTGAAAGGTTAAGGGGATGGTTTCTTAATGATGATATGGACATAAGTTGTAACATAAGTTACCAATTCTTGGCTATACCAAGTCAACATTAAAATAGATCTTTGCTTGTTGATGCCATGGCTAAACCCTAAAGATTTTATTGTGAATCCTTATAATTTATAAGAGGTAAATAAATCAATTATGAGATCATCCCTTCTCCTCTTAACTTATGGACCATATTTATAGAATGTACATAGAAATCCATAATGAATATTCTATCTATTTGACTTTAAACATCCATAAATGGTATTTGTAAAAGCATGAAAATTTTCATAGTGTAACTATGAAACATGTTTTTATCTCCATCAATATTGCATAATAATTTTAACATCAATGACATCTATAGTGTCTCTTTTGACATCAATGACAATAATATTTCCAATAAAAAGGTCATTCAATAACACATATTCAAAGTTAAAATTTAGAAAGGGATTTATAACCTAGATTTATGCTCAAAATGAAAACCAACAGTGAACATGAACACAAATATCTAATGAACATGACTTATAAGACATATTAATTCAATTCATCAAAAATAAAAATCAAATAACCACAAACATTTTCATTTATCTTGAAAAATAAACTTTACACATCATTTTTTCAAGATGTTGCCAAGGGGACAAGTATGGTGAGTTTGTTCTATTAACAAGGGAGAAATATGAAAATGATCTCAAATTTTTATAATGGATATACAACTACAACCACCTTATAAAGTGAGACATGATCTAGACTTAGCAATTTATTCCAAAAACTCTTACAAAACCTAGACTTGGAAAAAATGAACACCTAAAAAAATGACAAATAATAACAAATAACAACATAAAATAGAAGACAAGCCTTATGTTTATACATTATAATCCATTTTAATTTATAGTAATATGGATCAAAATTTTAAAAATTACATAACATCCCCTCAAATCCACTAAGAAGGTTCCAACTATGCAAGCAAGTAGTCCAAGGCATCTTCAGGGAGTTTCACATAAAGACAAAGTTTGTTTAGCTCTCTACCATGAATATTCTCCTTCCAACTAATGTGAAAGACATTTATCACCATGAAATAATATATTTTATTTAAATATTCATCATTATTTTTAGAGGTAGTTAGGACATTGATTTTTCTTGCAAATGAATGAAGATATCAGGCATGATATGGAATATTTTCTAACTGGAAGCATCTTGGCAGATTTGAGGGGATGTTACGTAATTTTGAAAATTTAGACCAATAATACCATAATTGGAAAGGGATTATAATATATAAATATATGGATTTTATTCTATTTTAGGTTGTTGGTTGTTTTTGGTTATTATTTTAGGTGTTCATTTTCTCCAAGTCTAGGTTTTGCAAGAGTTTATTGGATCAATTGTTGTGTGTAGATCATGTCTGTCTTACTAAGGTGGTTGAAACTATATAAAAATTTGAAATATTTGAGATAATATTCATGTATCCATTTTGAAAATATAAAACTCACCATGATTTTCCCCTTAGCAATATCTTGAAAAATTGATGTGTATAAAGTTTCTTTTTCAAGATAAATGAAACTGCTTGTGGTTATTTGCTTTTTATTGTTGATGAAGTGTATTAATATGTCTTACAATTCCAATTCATTGGATATTTTAGTTTATGTTCACTATTTTATTTTCATATTGATCATAAATCAAGGTTATAAATCCCTTTATGTAGTTTAATTTTGAAAATGTGTTATTGAATGACCTTTTAGGGCACCCTTGGTTTACAAATTTGACAAGAAAAGGTCTCTTGAAAGTTTAGTTGTAGTGTATGGTATAAGTTTTCAAGGACCATTTGGTATTTATAATTATCTTGTATTTTAATCTTTTATACATATTTTACTAAGGATAATTCCATGAACATTGTAAGAGACCTCACTATTTGAACATACCACCTTGCATTTTATGTAATCATCAATTGTCCTGCCTCATCCCACATTCTAAAGATAGTATGACTTTGGATGACTATGATGAGTTTTATAGCTTGTTTTAATTTTTTTTTTTATTGATTTGATATTGCATTTGATATTATTTTATACTAAATTTTGTTTTAAACTCATAAATTTTGTTTGAATTAATGTCATATGGATGATGACCAACTTTAGGGGGGAAGGATGTCACCTCCTAATTTATCTCTAAGATAAAAAACTAGTTATATTTGTATAATATTATGGTTTTTAGTTGATAAACTATTGTTTGATTAATGTTTATGTCATATCTTTATGATATAGTTATGTGTTGCTTAATTTATATGATTGGGTTACTATGAGATAGCTATACTTTTTACTCTATAAATTATGATCATGTTTGTTAATTATATAACATTATTTTGTGGATATAATTATGTTTTACGATTACTACCTTGATTGTTTAAAATTGGATGCAAGATAGATCCATCCCTTAAGATTATGATGGAGGAAGAGAATCATTAGAGAGGGTGGTATAGATGGAGATTGGGGGATGACAGAGAGTGAAACTAGAAACATATGCACACACCACAACAATATATCATGATGTGTGATAAATTGTTTGAGCTAGATGGTTATGGTATTATTTATTTATTTTATGAATTATTATTGTGATATTTTACATTCTCAAATCATTTAATGTGATTGGGTGATTTCACTAATCTATTTTGTGTTAATGTTATTAGTTAGTTGATTTGATAAATCTATACCTAACTAGTTTAACATGATTTACTTTGATAATAT